>JAVKPL010000124.1:0-35000 GCA_032173675.1 Gastrolobium villosum | reverse complement strand
GAAGGAAGATGTCCATCTTGTTCATCACTTTCACCATTTTCTTTTTCGTACCTTATTAAAGAATAATATGTTGAATAAATAAATTTGATTTAGTTTTTTGATTCATTGGGCTTAGTATACATTTAGCCCAACATCTAAAAATATCCAAGAGTTATTTAACCCAAATTCTAAAATAATTAACTCTAGATGTTTCCATCAAAATATCTAGAGAATGGTTGCATCTAGAAAATAGAAACCACCATCATAAATATCTAGGCTAGGAGAATATAGAAAATTCTAGAGAATAATTTATCGCGTTGGCACAATCTTAGCCATTGGTTAAGGAGGTGTCACTAGTATAAATAGTTGTATCCTCCATCATTTTGTAATAAGTCAAAAAAAGTAAAAGAGTTGTGTAGTAACAAAGTGTTCTCTTCCTCCATACATTTTCTATAACCTTTACTTTACTCAAATATCTTTCTCCCAACATAATATAAATCATTAAAAGATTCTTGCCCAACATTAAGGTTTTGGGTTAAATTTATTCTTTACATGGTATCAAAGCTTTAGTGTCCATAAGGTCACGAATTCGATCCTTACCTCCCTCACTTTCTAGTAAAATTAAATAAGCACAAGGTAATCCAAAAAATGGGCCTATGCAATATCAACAGCCCAAAAAGCTCTTACGTGAAAGGGTGTATTAGAGAATAATATAAATCATTAAAAGGCTCTCATCGAATACCTTAAAATTTTGGGTTGAATTGGTTCTTTACGTACCTTGAAAATCAACCCATTGAAGTATTGTTAAGAAGTCATTCAAATTTCCACTTCCCACACGCTCTAAGTACTCCTTCATAAGACTTCTGAATTCCTTCCCTTCTTGTGCAATCACATCATCACCAAAGTACCGTTTCCCTGAGATCATCCTCAACATGATATTGAAAGAAAGCTCAACAAGTTTGCCTCTCATGTTTACCTTTGAAGTTTGTGATCCTTTGCATTCTTTAAACAATTGTTTCACCAACAACTGTATCTCTTCCTCTCGAACTCTCGTGAACATGCCAAGTCGTTGGTTTGAGAAAAGCTCAATGGTTGTTAGACGCCGAAGGCTGCGCCAATAGTCACCATAGGAAGCAAACCCCACTGTCTTACCATCGTAGTTGAGGTATTTCCCAGCAAGTGTTTGGGGACGGTTTGCAAATGTTATATCATTCTTTGTAAAACATTCTTCGACTGCTGAAGGTGAGGACACAACAAGTACTTTGCGTGTCCCAAGTTTGAGAAATATTATGTGACCATATTTTTCTTTGAGCTTTTCTAAACTTCGGTGTAGAGGTTCTTTTATGAGATGAAGATGGCCTATGAATGGTAAAGAAGGTGGGCTAGGTGGTAGGTTTCTATGCTTGGCTTTTCTATTTAGTACATATTTAGAGAGAAAGAGAAACAAGATGAGAAAAATTGAAGTTGGTGTCAGCCACCCAGCACCTTGTTCCATTGGAATATCGTAGGATGGATTGTTTGCAATTTGTGCCTGGTATATAAGACTATATATATTGGTATTGTTACATGATTGAGATTAAAATAAGGGTTTTATGTTTATTATGTTGTAGGAAAAGTGATTGTGTAATGTTATAGAGATTCGTTTTGCGTGCCATATTTTTTTCTTTTATTTTTTGTTTTAAAATGTGTGGGCCCCACAAAATGTTGTGTGTAGGAAAGTTTGTTATGTTATGTTAAATTAGGAAATCAAAAACCCTTAAAATAATATGGGCTGGTGACTTGGTGTAGATTAAGGTTATATGATGGGTTGAGGTCATCTCATTTAATGATTATTGCACAGCTTTTTTTTATTTTATCTTGTGTCAATTTATAATTTCCAAAGAAAGTGAGAGCTAAGAAAATCAAACTCTTGATCAATGGTCACAAAAGAACATAATAAAAAATCATCTCATTCAACAAGCTTCAACTATTAAATAAAAGTTTTATTAATAATTTTATAGGGAAATGATAACCTCATGCTCATAAGATACCTATCTTATGTCATACACACATAGAATTTCGTGCCAGATTTTCTTTCCTTATTCTTTTTAAATTGTGGACCTCATATATTTGTATCACCCACATGAGAGTACTATCTCATAACATGAGATTAATAAACCCCAATTTTATATTACATTTGTATAACATAAGAACCACTACAAAACAAGAAAGAAGAGAAGGTAGGTTTACTTCGAGTGCTGCATTATTGGTTGTAGATGTATTATCCTTAATTGGTACCATATAATTTTGTTCATTTACTCCATTTCTAGCGATATGTACCTTTATTCCCTAAACAATCTGGATTAGTACTTAGTAGAAATATGTTGACAGGAAGATCAATAGCACTAGGGAGTTCATCTTTTCTTGTGTGTTAATTTACGTTATGATGTCACGTAAAAAAAAATTTAACCATATATTATTTGTAACTTCTTATTTTATATCTTTTTTCTCTCTTTCATTGTTATACTTGATTCATCCTCATATGATTAAGATACTCACTTCACATGAATATATTAAATAACACATGAAAAGATTCATTTCGATAGCGGTATTAGAATAATTAATTTCACCAACGGAGATTTTTCTTCAAAAAAACATGACAAAATCGCCAAAATTAAAATCTTAAAAGGGATTTTTTTGCCGGTGTGTAACTTGGGTGGGTGATACCGTTATCGGAAACAAAATTTCGACGGACAAAATTACACAGTCGAAAATAACGACGGAATATTCCACACCGATAAAATGAAATGGCCATCATTAGCTATTGGAATACATTAATGCGGCTTAAATTGGGTGACATTCGATCGCAATTTTTGACTGAGAAATCATCAATATCCAACCGCGGACGTTATTATGTCGTGGATATTTTTCATAGAAAACAATCACCAAACGCTTCTGAGGAATAGACGAATAGTATCTACGATCCATACAAAGCCAGGTTGTTGGTTTGGACCGAAATTCAAACCGAATAAAATTTTGTCAAAAATCGAGTTTTAGGCAAGGAGAATATACCCATAAATTTTAATTATTTTAGATTTTGGTACCGCAACTTGATAATTTACCAGCGTTGCCATTGTCGCAATTCATTTTAGGATTGGTATCTTTGGGGGCAGGTTTCTATCATATCAACGAGAGTGGAAGCAAGGAATCAAATAACTATATAACATGGGACAACATACATTTATAAATTTTTTGGAATTTTTTTATAACTTACATTATCTTCTCATGGGAGAACATAATGTAGTTTACAAAAATTTGTTTTCTCCAGGGAGAATATAGTGTAGTTTGTAAACAAAAAAGTTTGTAAATATAACTTGCCCCATATAACATTTATTCACTTTATTAATCTCATGATAAAGGAGATAAGTTATATTTATAGAGATAAATTTGTGAACTTCATCATCTAAAAAAAAGGTGACACATTTATCGAAAGATGTGTAATAGGAAAAACTTATTTCACATAACATAAGAATAATTTTTTTCCAACATTTATATGCCACTTCAGTAGGCATAAAGGAAAACTAATGTTAAATGAACATTGTCCTTTAGTTGTATACAATATGGGTTATGTTTACCTCATTTTACATGAGATAAACATCTCTCATGCACACACAAAAGAGATTGGGTCCCACCACTCTTTTTTCTCTCTCCTCTTACTTGTAGGTCCCACTTATATTTTTATTTCTACAACATGAGGTAATTTTTTCTACAACATAAGAAAAATATATCCCATACAATATATTATAATAATTGCAAGCATTCACAACATACTTTTTTTCCTCTTTGCATAAACAAACATAAGTATACATATATTACAATGCCACATATGTAAGATAATTACCAAACATCGGACCGATGTTATGCATTTGGAATTGGGTTACGGTCTCTTATTCTACTTGCACTCTATAATTAATATAAAGTGCACACTTTATATATTCGACAGAATCTTGATCATGCCTTGGCGTGGCCTGCATAATGCCACCAAAGGCTCAATTTTGGGCATGGTAAGCCCTACACCCTCCATCATGTTGATTTCTTGATCCCCAATTCTTTCCCACTCAAAACACTGAATCAAGGCTCCTAATGCGTGACCCATAACACGTTTTGCCAAAGAAGCTCCAGGGCAAGCTCTCCTTCCAATACCAAATGGAATCATATTGTAAAGTACATCACTACCTTCCACTCTCTCAAATCTCTCTGGCTCAAACCTTGTTGGTTCTGCCCACCACTCAGCATCCCTATGCAGGGTCCATAGATTAACAAGTAGCATTGTCCCTGGTGGTATATCAAAACCACAAACATTGCAATCTTTAGAGGACTCGTGGGGAATCAAGAGAGGAGCCACGTGGTAGAGACGAAGTGTCTCGGTAATTACATTTTGCAAGTATTTAAGTTTGGGAGTATCTAGTTCGTTCAAGAGGTGATCTTGCCCCACGTAAGAGTCTATCTCAACAATAGTCTTATTCATTGCTTCTGGATGGTTGAGGAGAAGTGATTGTGCCCATTCCAAGGTAGTAGCCGAAGTTTCAGTGCCAGCAGCAAGCATTACCTACATATTTTTTTACAGTAAGCGTAAATAAGCGATTTAAATATATATATATATATATATATATATATATATATATAAATGACAAGTGTTTGTCATTTTAAAAGACAGACAACACAGAAAAAAATTTATTTAAATTTTAAATTAAAAAAAAACACAGAAAAAAAATTTATTTAAATTTTAAATTAAAAAAAATCACTCACTTTTTCTCTCCCATAATTTCCATTTTTTTGTGTCTATCTCTCTCCTAAAATGACATAACTTATGTCATTTAATATGACAAACACCAAACCTATATATATATATATATATATATATATATATATATATATATATATATATATATATATATATATATATATATATATAGGGGTAAACATTTCTACAACCACTTTAGATAAGCTTATCTACAGCCACCATTTTTAACTATGTTCTCCCGGGAGAACATGGTTATAACACGAAAATTGCATTTTTTTTTCTCTCCTCAGTTACTTTTCTGAACCTGTCTACTGACGTGGAGAGAGAAAAAAAAAAGCAATTTTCGTGTTATAACTATCTTCTCCTGGGAGAACATAGTTAAAAATGGTGGCTGTAGATAAGCTTATCTAAAGTGGCTGTAGAAATACTTTTGCTATATATATATATATATATATATATATATATATATATATATATATATATATATCAAAACATTACCTGCTTATTTTTTCAAGTGGAATTAAGTAAGAACAAGATAGCTAGAGCCAAAAAGTGGGTCTATGCAATAAGCACGCTTCAAGCTCAAAGGGTTCTTATACAATGTTGGAGCCAGCATAGCATCCTAGCCGGTGCCAAAAAAGTTCAGTTTGTGCCAAACCTAACTATGTTTATTTAGCCACACCTAAAACATGGCTAATTTTAAAAAATTAGCCTGCAAATTAGCTTCAGTGATTTAGCCATGTTTGAAACGTGGTTAATTTTTAAAAATTAGCCAGGGCCAAGGCCCCACCCTGTCCTAATGTGACTCCGCCACTGTTCTAATGCGAGAGGGTGTGTTAGAAAGATATAATATAAAAATCATTGATCTATACTTACAAACTTAAGCTTATGAGTTGACTTAGTTTTTTTATATAATATTAGAGCTGTCATGACTAAATGGTCATGAGTTAGACCCTCACCGCACTCAATTTATTAATAAAAAAGTTAAGTATATATTGCGGACTTGCTTAGCAAAGGCAGGTGGACATGTATATTGTCCACCTTTCAAGTCCAATGGACTTTCATGTGAGATGACTTGTTAAAAAAATATAAAATCATTAATGTAGCCTCTCTAAAAAACTTATGTTTGTAAGTCAAAATCTATTAATGATTTTTATATTATATTTCTATAAAGACACACCCTCACGCTAGAACCATTGAGTTTGAAAGATATATCAGATCCAGCCTACTTGTGCTTTGAAACTCCACAATATTAATTATTTATTAATTGAATGGGGGACGGTAGGTCGAACTCATGACCACTTGATCATAAAAGTTCTGATACATACTATATAAAAACCATTTCATCCAAAGATAAGCTTTTGAGTGAAATAATTCTTTACACACTATTAATAAGTAGCTCTATTACACCTATTAAGGCTTTATTTTTATTTTTATAACGGTTATATTCTGATTTCCGACACCAAAATGGTCCATTTGACTTTCTATTTTATTAACAACAAAATTCCCTCAAAGTTGCTCCTACCATTGAACTGACACACTCAGTAAATAATTTCTTAATTTTTTTTATTAATCTCATGTCAACTAAGATAATTTATTTCATGTTATAGAGACAAAACATGTGGGCTCACTTTTTGTAAAAAAAAATTAAAAATTAAAGGAACCCACCTTTTTATTTGTGTAGGAGAAGGAACATTTTCTCCAACAATATGAAAAGAAAAATTGTTTTCCCTTTCTTAAAACTTATTTCATACGAAATAGGATTTTCACTCAAACAAAAATAAAATAATATAAGTATAAAGTAATATATATATATATATATATATGTGTGTGTGATATATATATATATATATATATATATATATATTATGTTTTTTTTAATCATTGGTTCATTTGTATTCAGTGACTCATATAACTTAAAAAATAAAAACATTAAATATAAACAAAATTAATAATCAACATTGAAAATATAACTTAATTATAAGGTTACATTGACACATATAAAATGATGTTCACCTTACTATATATATATATATATATATATATATATATATATATATATATATATATATATATATATATATATAGTTATGGACCTCAAAGACACCATTTTTTAGAATTTAATAATTTATACAACACAAAGGAAGAGATATCTTTATTAATGACAAAAGATTAACGACTAAGCAGTTTGTACTTGTGACACCCCTCGTATATATATATATATATATATATATATATATATATATATATATATATATATATATATATATATATATATATATAAACCCTCTCTCTTTCTCTTGTCACTGTGCACACACCCTACGTCTTGGCTATGTCGATTATTATAGTGCACATTGATCAACTTATCATCAAAGATATCTCATTCATAAATACCTAAGAGAGGACATAGATCCTACATAAAATATACCAGCCACCGACTAGACATCTCTATCTCTCAGACAGACCGAACAATATACTTCCATTAAATAAAAACTTTTGTGAACTCATTTTAAAGATTCTCTTAGCCTTTTGGTAGCTTTATAATTAGATCGTAGTTTTTTTTTATATATCAAATTAATGCAATTAATTAGGCGATATGGTCTCTCTCTATGATCTTTCAATTCTCATACAAGATTAATCAGTCTTACTTCCATGCACCTAACAATTTTGGGACTACTGATTGATTATTAAATATGATCTAATAAATTATAAATGTTAGATGCACAGAGATCAATAATTGGGATAGAGAGTAGATTTTTTTAATCTTACAGCAGAATCAAAGTATCTCCTTTATCTGTCTATCTATCTATATGCTTTTGTGAATATTTTAACCGATTCCCATCGCACCTACATCTATCCAAAAAAAACATGACACACCAGTATTAACATATTTCCTGAGAAGACAGAGAAAAAAAATGACTAATATTTTGCTTATGTAATCTGAAGAATACATAATTTATATAAGGAGAGAATAAAAAACTTTTTAAAATAAAGAGAAAATTTTTGCAACACACATACTTAGGTGGTATTGGAAATAAGTAAATAAAAAAATTAAAAATATTGACATATAAAATGAATTAATTAAGCATATGAAAACTCTTCTTATATTGCTTAAATTCTCAACCCCAATTTATAATTTATTCATAATACATGCACCTAACAATTCACACAAAAGATGCTCTTCCACTTGATTGGATATGATTTAATATATTATAACTTTAATAAAGACTTTTGCGATACGGAGCAGAATGTGTGTCTTTTATCTGTCTATCTATCTATATGCTTGGAAATACTTTAACCGTTCCCATCGCACCTACATCTATCAAAAAAAAAAAACATGACACCAGTATTAACATATTTCCTGAGAAGTCAGAGAAAAAGAAATGACACTAATATTTTTTGCTTATGTTTGGTAGAATACATAATTTTAATTTATTCATAAAACATGTATTTTATTTTGAAAAATTTATAGCTGGGTAATTCACACAAAAGATGTATTCCACTTGATTGCATGATTTAATAGCGGATATATTTAACTTTAATAAAGATGTGTTAGCTGTACCCAAATTTTTTTACCATAATTTGTGTGTAAAATTTTCAATTGAAATCATGTTTAAAATTGTTATCCATAAAAAAAAATTTCACAACCACTTTTTTATTTCACTCCTATCAAATATATAAAGGTATGTGTCCTCACCCATTCCCCTAACTTTTTTTTTTTTTAAAGCAGGATATTATACTTTATAGCATTGCGATGTCAGCAACCATATAAAAACAAAACAATGGTCAACATTAGTTTTGAAATATCCTGACCCATTGCGTAATTTAGTGCATCGTTATTTGTAAGGTAATATTTTATATATTTTTTATTGTTTGTTTCAAATCGAGATCTTCAATTACAAGATAATACAGATAGGTTGCATATTATTATAAAATCTTTATCATTTAATTATTCATTATTAAATTTTTTAATAACTTAAACACATAGTTATTATAATAATATAGAAAAATCACACTAGATGATAGTGTAATGAGAGTTAATGAAAAATAAATTTTAAATGAATCTATCACATACATTAAAAAATATTATAAGATTGAAAAATTATTAGAAAATTATTTATTTCATTTGACAATAAGGCTAAAAAAACTTAAAAAATTTTGATTCACCGTTAAAAAAATTATTATTTTATTTGACAATAAAAAAACCAAAGAATCTAAAAAAACATTTTGATGTAAATTTAAATATTTATGTACTATCAAAAAAAAACAATTAATTCGATGATTATGTAGAATTTTTAGAGGAAAACAAATTGAATTACTTACCAGAATAACACCTTTGACAGTTTCGTTAGTGTAGAATTCCGGTTCCTTTTCTTGCAGATCCAACATAGTATCAATCAGCGTCATGTTCCTTCGGTCTTTTCCGGCACTGATGATGTTCCTGTTTCTCCGGTGCTCATCAAGGAGGTTCTGAAAGAAGCCATCGATCTTGTTCATCAACTTCACCATCCTCTTTTCCACACCTTGAAAATCAATCCATTGCAGTATTGGAAAGAAGTCATTCAAATTACCACTTCCTTTTAGCTCTGCAAACTCTTTCATAAGAAACTGAAACTCTTTCCCTTCTTGGGAAACCGCATCCTTCCCATAGTACCTTTTCCCAGAGATCATCCTCAGCATGATGTTGAAAGAAAGCTCCAATAGTCTAGGCCTCATGTCGACAACCTTTGACACGTGTCCTTTGCAATCTTCATATAATTGCTTCACCAACAGTTGAATCTCTTCCTCTCGAATTCTTGCAAGCATGGCAAGACGGTTGGTAGATAACAGTTCAACTGTTATTAAACGGCGAAGGTTCCGCCAATGGTCACCATAGGAAGCAGATCCCAGTGCTTTATGATTGTAACTTAGGTGTTTGCCAGAAAGCGTGTGAGGACGGTTTGCAAAAGTGATATCATTCTTGGAAAGGCATTCTTCTACTGCAGAAGGTGATGACACGACGAGGACATTTTTGGTTCCAAGGTGGAGAAGAAATATGTGGCCATATTTCTCAGTAAGATTATGCAGACTTCTGTGTAGAGGTTTTCTTATCAGATGAAGATGACCTATAACTGGTAAGGCAGGTGGGCTAGGTGGGAGGTTTCTATACGCTGTTTGTGTCTTCAGTATGAATTTGTGAAGAAAAACAAGGACGAGGAGAAAAATTGAAGTTGGTATCAGCCACCCATCACCTTCTTCCATTTGGGCATTATCTACCAAGTCTTTTACAACTTTCTCAGAGTTGTTAACTGAACAAGTTTGTCAATCTCAACTTTTGGTGAACAACATTATCCGCAAAAAGGTTAAACAAACTTTACAATGTCACAAGTATTATGGATTAGCAAAGTTTTCACGGTTAAATTGTCGATTTTTTATATCACATATCGAGTCATGTCCTTTGTGGAGCGTGTCTTTCTCCATTAGGTCACGTCCCGTGGAGCGTGTTTGAGTACTATATATTTATATTTACATTTAAAAATACTATATTTTAATAAATTTTTATTAAAAAAAATAATATATTAACTTTTTTCCCGTCACAAAAACCCAAAATTAAGGACAATTACATAGAAATACAAGCACTACCGGGCATAGACAACAGGTGGACCAAGTCAATAGGAAGTGATTGCCATTCATGAAAGATAATGTGATGGTGTTAATTCGGGACCAATCCTAGTCTCTTTTGCCACTGCAGTAGGCAGAAAGGAAAACTAATGTTAGATGAACATTGTCCTTTAGTTGCTTAATACTTTAGTTGTGTACAATATATATTATAATAATTCCAAGCATTAGCAACATAATTTTTTGGTCTTTGCATAAACAAACAAGTATATATGTATATTACAATGCCAACAATATAATATTTCTTATTCTACTTGCACTCTGTAATTGATATAAAGTGCACACTTTATATATTCCACATAACCTTGATCATGCCTTGGCGTGGCCTGCATAATGCCACCAAAGGCTCAATTTTAGGCATTGTAAGCCCTACACCCTCCATCATGTTGATTTCTTGATCCCCAATTCTTTCCCACTCAAAACACTGAATCAAGGCACCTAATGCATGTCCCATAACACGTTTTGCCAAAGCAGCTCCAGGGCAAGCTTGCCTTCCTGTACCAAATGGAATCATATTGTAAAGTAAATCACAATTTTGTCCTCCCTCAAATCTCAGTGGCTCAAACCTTGTTGGTTCTGCACTCCACTCAGCGTCTCTATGCAGGGTACATAGATTAACAAGTAGCATTGTCCCTGGTGGTATATCAAAACCACAAACATTGCAATCTTTGGAGGACTCGTGGGGTATCAAGAGAGGAGCCACAGGGTAGAGACGAAGTGTCTCAGTAATTACATTTTGCAAGTATTTAAATTTGGGAGAATCTAGTTCGTTCAACAGATGATCTTGCCCCACATAAGTGTCTATCTCAACAATAGTCTTATTCATTGCTTCTGGATGGTTGAGGAGAAGTGATTGTGCCCATTCCAAGGTAGTAGCCGAAGTTTCAGTGCCAGCAGCAAGCATTACCTACATAATTTTTTACAGTAAGCGTAAATAAGCGATTTTTTTTTAAAAAAATATCAAAACATTACCTGCATATTTTTTCTTCAGTGAAATTAAGTAAACACAAGATAGCTAGAGCCAAAAAGTGGATCTATGCAATAAGCACGCTTTAAGCTCAAAAGGTTCTTATACAATGGCGGAGCTAGCATAGCATTCCAGCCAGGGCAAAAAAAAAATTAGTTTGTGCCAAACCTAGCTAGGTTTATTTAGCCACGTCTAAAACGTGGCTAATTTTTTAAAATCAACCTGCAAATTAGCTTAAGTGATTTAGCCATGTTTCAAAACGTGGTTAATTTTTAAAAATTACCCAGGGCCAAGGCCCCACCCTGCCCTAATGTGACTCCGCCACTATTCTTATGTGAGGGGTATGTTAGAAAGATATAATATAAAAATCATTGATCTATACTTAATTACAAATTTAAGCTTTTGAGTTGACTTGATTTTTGTATATAATATTGGAGCGCACCCAATTTATTAATAAAAAAGTTAAGTATATATTGTGCACTTTTTTAGCACATGTAGGTAGACATATATATTGTCTACCCTTCAAGTCCATGGACTTTCATGTGAAATGACGTGATAAAATTAAAATTATTAATGTAGCCACTACCAAAAACTTAAGCGTGTAAGTCAAAATCCATTAATGATTTTTATATTATATTTCTATAATGACACATCCCCTCACATTAGAACTCATTGAGTTTGAAAGATACATCGGATCCAGCCTACTTGTGCTTTGAAAATCCATAATATTAATTATTTATTAATTGAATGTGGACAGTGAGGTTCAAACTCATAACTACTTGATCACAAAAGCTCTGATACGTACTATATAAATAACCATTATTTCATCCAAAGTTAATCTTTTGAGTGAAATAATTCTTTACACACTCTATTAATAAGTAGCTCTATTACATTACATCCATAAAGGTTTTATTTTTATTTTTATAATGGTTATATTCTGATTTCAGACACCAAAATGGTCCATGTGACTTTCTATTTTATTAACAGCAAAATTCCCTCAAACTTCTTCTATAACTAACTCCTGCCATTGAACTAACACAATGGGTAAATAATTTCTTAAAAATTCTTATTAATCTCATATTAAAGGAGATAATTTATCTTATGTTATAGAGATAAAACATGTGAAACCCATTTTTTTTATAAAGAAAAGCTAAATGGACCCACCTTTTTATTTGTGTAGAAGAGGAGAACATTTCCTCCAACAATATAAAAAAATGTTTTCCCTTTCCTAAAACTTTTATCATACGAAATAAGATTTTCACTAAAACGAAAACAAAATAATATAAGTATAAAGTAATATGTATATATAATATTATTGCATATATATTGATCTAATGACTCTTAGATGAAGTGTCAAATTTCAAATTTGACACCAAAATTTGAAATTTGACACCAAATCGCAACCTTTGATTTCCGCCAATCAACGATTATCATTTATTGGGAACTAAACTTATTAATTACTATCAATTCTCAATAAATGATAACCGTTAATTGGAAGAAATCAACGGTTGAGATTTGGTGTCAAATTTCATATATATATAGGGTTTAGTGAGTGTAGTGACTGGAAGTAAATTTAGTCCAGTGCACTAAGTTTTCCCGCGAGAACGCAATTATAGTAAATATTATAACTATGTTCTCCCGAAAAAATACCATTATAATATTTAGTGCACTAAGTTCTCGCGGGAGGACTGAATTTTTATTTTTTTTTATTATTATTACATTATATATATATATATATGGGTAAAGTGTGTATCATTTTAAATAATGTAAAGTTGTGTCATTTTAAGAGAGAGAAAGAGATAGATAAAAGACCGTCCAGTGACAGAATTTTCATTTTTTCCATATATATATATTAAATAAATACTTTTGTGACCTCATTTTAAAGATTTTCTTAGCCTTTTGGTAGATTTATAATTAGATCGTAGTTTTTTTTATATCAAATTAATGCAATTAATTAGGCGATATGGTCTCTCTCTATGATCTTTTAATTCTCATACAAGATTAATAAGTCTCTCCATTTTTAAGGAATGGTTTCCCGGAAAAACGGGCTCGGCTCGGCGGATCAACCCGCTCCATCAGCAAAACGGGGCGGGGAAGGGCAGACTCATTTTTTGACTAGTTGATGGCGGGCTAAGGCTGGTCAGTGTAAAATAGGTTAGGGCTGGTGGGCCAACATGCCCAGCCCGCCAAATGGAGCAAGGTGAGCCGAGTTTTTTTAGCCAATTTTAAAAGCGAGGCATGACAGGCTGACTCATTTTTTAACAGGACAGGGCGGATCGCCCACTTTGACATCTCTAGTTTCCATGCACCTAACAATTATAAATCATTTGGGACTTGTGATTAATATTAAATATGACTTAATAAATTATAACTATCAAATACACATAGGTCAACCATTGAGATAGAGAGAAATTTTTTAATCTTGCACCGGAACAAAGTATCCCCTTTTTTCTATCTATCTATCTAGCTGCTTGGAAATATTTTAACTGTTCCCATCGCACCTACATCTATCCAAAAGAACATGACACCAGTACTAACATATTTCCTGAGGAGACGGAGAAAAAAAAAATGACTATAACGTATTCTCAAGAATACATAATTTATAATTTATTCATAATACATGTATTTTATTTTGAATTAGAGTACTACGCGCTACTCAATTCACACAAAAGATGCTCTTCCACTTGATTGGATGATTGAATAGCGGATATATTTAACTTTGATAAAGACTTTTGGGTACTTAATTAGTTTATACTTTATAGCTTTGCGATGTCAGCAACCATATAAAAACAAAACAAGCGTCAACATTTTGAAATATCCTGATCCATTGCGTAATTTAGGGCATCGTTATTTGTAAGGTAATGTTTTTATATGTTTTTTATTGTTTGTTTCAAATCGAGATCTTCAATTACAAGTTAATACAGATAGATTGCATATTATTATAAAATCTTTATCATTTAATTATACATTATTAAAAATTCTAATAACTTAAATACATAGTTATTATAATAATATAGGTCTTACAATAATGAAAAATCACACTAGATGATAGTGTAATTAATGAGAGTTGATGAAAAATAAATTTTAAATGAATCCATCACATACATTAAAAATTGTGAAATTTTCTTATGAGATGGAGATGGCCTATAACTGGTAAGGCAGGTGGGTTAGGTGCAGTGGCGTAGCCACATTGCCCTTAGAGGGCCCCCCGGCCCTGAGTTGGAAACTCAAGTGTCTTCGTATTTGCTTGCTATTATTTCAAAATTAGAAATTTTAATGGTATTTGTTCCTAAATTGATATTTTTTTATTCTAAATTTTTTCTAATTTTTCCTGTGATTGATTTTATTTTGTGAAGATATGCTTGTTAGAGTGGAGTGTCTTTGAGTGTTTTGGTCTTTCATGTTTCCTTAAATATTTGAAACGCTTTTATACACTCTCTCTTGATAAATTATGAAATTATGCAGCATCTAGATGACTTTTTAGATAAATATGCTAGAATTAATAATAAATATTTTTTCAAATAAATTTGTGTAATTACGATAAATGTTTTGATGATTTGATGTGTCAAAATTTTTGGCCCCGACTAAAATAAAATCTTGAATTTATACGCTGTTTGTGTCTTCAGTATGAATTTGTGAAGAAAAACAAGGACTAGGAGAAAAACGGAAGTTAGTATTAGCCACCCAGCACCTTCTTCCATTTGGACATATTATCTAATGAGTCTTTTACAAGTTTCTCATAGTTATTAAATGAACAAGTTTGTCAATCTCGACTTTTGGTGAACAACTTTATCCGCAAAAGGTTAAATAAACTTTACAACTACAAGTATTATTATGGAGAATAAAAATATTCTAACTATCAAAATTTTCCACTACCATCTTACTATCTATCTAATCATCATTAGATTAAGATTTTCTCTCTCTTCAATTTTTTTTTAACATTCTCTCTCTTTGATCTAATGGTGATGTGATGTGATGGGTAGTAAATTAGTAGTAAGAGTTTTTGATAATTAGAATATCCTCACTCTATTATGGATTATCAAAGTTTTACGGTTAAAATGTCAATTTTTTATACCACATGTTAGCACTTGATGAATCATATCCCTTATAGACCGTGTCTCTCTCCATTAGATCATACTCGCCAGGAACTTGTTTGAGTACTATAGATTTATATTTATATTTAAAAAATTAAATTTTCATAATTTTTTTATTAAAAAAACAATATATTAACTTTTTTTCCCGGCACAAAGACCCAAAAGCACAATTACATAGAAATACAAGCACTACCGGGCATAGACAACAGGTGGACCAATACAGTAGGAAGTGATTGCCATTCATAAAAGATAATGTGATGGTGTTAATTCGGGACCAATCCTAGTCTCTTTTGCCACTGCAGTAGGCAGAAAGGAAAACTAATGTTAAATGAACATTGTCCTTAGTTGCTAAATACTTTAGTTGTGTACAATATATTATAATAATTCCAAGCTAGCATTCGCAACATAATTTTTTGGTCTTTGCATAAACAAACATAAGTATAAGTATATATGTATGTTGGGTTTAATGTTTCTATAGATAAGTTATCTACATTCGTTCCAATTAACATCGTTTTGGGTTGAAAAATTAAAAATTATAATGAAAAGGACTATTTTAACCCTAAAATAAATTATAATTACAAAAATACCTTAATTAACGACGTCATTTTGGACTCAATGTAAATAAGTTATCTACATTGACCGTAAAAAAAAGCGAACACATGTATATTACAATGCCAACAATATAATATCTCAAACTTTATTAAGTTAATTACCAAACATCGGGGGACAAATGTTATGCATTTGGAATTGGGTTACAGTCTCTTATTCTACTTGCACTCTGTAATTGATATAAAGTGCACACTTTATATATTCGAGAGAACCTTGATCATGCCTTGGCGTGGCCTGCATAATGCCACCAAAGGCTCAGCTTTGGGCATGGTAAGCCCTAAACCCTCCATCATGTTGATTTCTTGATCCCCAATTCTTTCCCACTCAAAACACTGAATCAAGGCACCCAATGCATGTCCCATAACACGTTTTGCCAAAGCAGATCCAGGGCAAGCTCGTCTTCCAGTACCAAATGGAATCATATTGTAAAGTAAATCACAATCTTGCCCTCCCTCAAATCTCTCTGGCTCAAACCTCGTTGGTTCTACCCACCACTCAGCGTCCCTGTGCAAGGTCCATAGATTAACAAGTAGCATTGTCCCTGGTGGTATATCAAAACCACAAACATTGCAATCTTTAGAGGACTCGTGGGGTATCAAGAGAGGAGCCACAGGGTAGAGACGAAGTGTCTCGGTAATTACATTTTGCAAGTATTTAAGTTTGGGAGTATCTAGTTCGTTCAACAGGTGATCTTGCCCCACGTAAGAGTCTATCTCAACAAAAGTCTTGTTCATTGCTTCTGGATGGTTGAGGAGAAGTGACAGTGCCCATTCCAATGTAGTAGCCGAAGTTTCAGACCCAGCTACAAGCATTGCCTGCATAATTTTTTATAGTCAGCGTATATACACGTTTTTTTTTTTTTTTTTTAAAAAGAAATATCAAAACTGTTAATCCATATCCTAACAACCCTAATACTATCAAGATTGGATAGATATCGCAACCATATAATCCATAGAGAATCAAGGATAATAATGTCCATATCCCCATCAATCAAGTAGATTTTATATCAACCGAGAAATCTCAAAACCCAAGCGTATGAAGGTAATGGTTAAAGACCCTGGTATATGCTTAAAACCTATTTATTATTACTGTCAATACTATACATACACCCATATCCCTATTGCTTGTTTGTGCGCATTGATTGGAGTATTGCCAATGGGTTATTATCTATCTTCTAGATATCTCTGAGTGCATATACTTATGCTGTTCAAGAAGACCCAACAAAAAATATAATTATGATTAGAAGGTCCGGATCAACACTTGTGTAAATTGTGAACTTATTTTAAAGATCCTCTTTTCCTTTTGGTAGCTTTATAATTAGATCAGAGCAAATGAAACTAATTGAGTGACATGGTGTCTCTCTATTTATGTCCACTTGATTGCATTGCGTATATATATATATATATATTGGTGAAAAGCGTATATATTTTACTTTTAAGAAGACTTTGCGTGCCCAACAGTTGATAGCCTTGCGATAGCAGTTGAAAGTAATCGAGTCACACATGTCAGCAAAACAGCAACCATATATAAAAACAAAATAATTGTCAAGATTTTGAAATATCCTAGTCCTGTCCTTTGAATAATTTAGTTCATCTTTATTTGTGAAGTAATATTTATATCTATTTTTATTGTTTGTTTCAAATCAAGATCTTGAATCGATAGATACGATAATATCTTTTCTTTTGTTCAAATAAAGCATGAAGTTTGACTTTTTGGTGTATTAGTAATCTTGTAGGAAATAATTTTTTCTATTATATACATATAGAAGTATATGTGAGGTACTTACGAGGTCACGTGAACAGAAAAAAAAAAAAAAACTCACGCACTTGTCGGAAATAATCAAGTGTGTAGATAGTGGTGAAAGTAAGTCTCATATCATCTAGACATAGACCAAGTGATGACCATATAAGTGTAAAAGACCCATAAACTGTAGCCTTAAAATTACACATAAACCTTAGCATTAAGGTTTTGGGTTAAGATGTAGTGTCGGCCTACTTTGTGATTTATCACTTGGCCCATTGATGGATGTACTCTTTACAAAGGTTTTGGGCTCCCTCGTATCATTCTTAACACTGGTATCAGAGCTAAAGGTTTGGATGAGGCCGTGTATATATGGCCCAATGGTGATGCACTTAAAGAGGCCTCTGCAGAAGGCTAGCGTGACTCTTCCGTAGAAGTTGCCCTTAGGGGGAGCATGATGTTGGGCCTCACATTTGAGGGGAAGATGTTGGAAATATTCAAGTGTGTGGGTAGTGGTGAAAGTAAGTCTCACATCATCTAGACATAGACCGAGTGATGACTATATAAGTGTAAAAGACCCATAAACTTTAGCTTTAAGGTTTTAGGTTAAGATGTAGTATCGGCCCACTTTATAATTTATCACTTGACCCATCTTTTACAAAAGTTTTGGGCTCCCCCTACCATTCCCACCACAAATGTTAATCCCATATTCGGATATTTCCATATATAATTGGGGGGTGATTATGTAAAATTTAAGAGGAAATCAAATTGAATTGAACTACTCACCATAATAACGCCTTTGACAGTTTCGTTAGTGTAGAATTCTGGTTCCTTGTCTTGGAGATCCAACATAGTATCAATCAGCGTCATATTCCTTCTGTCTTTTCCGGCACTGATCTTGTTCCTGTTTCTCCGGTGCTCATCAAGGAGATTCTGAAAGAAGCTATCGACCTTGTTCATCAACTTGACCATCCTCTTTTCCACACCTTGAAAATCAATCCATTGCAGTATTGGAAAGAAGTCATTCAAATTACCACTTCCTTGCAACTCTGCGAACTCTTTCATAAGAAACTGAAACTCTCTCCCTTCTTCAGCAACCGCATCCTTCCCATAGTACCTTTTCCCAGAGATCATCCTCAGCATGATGTTGAAAGAAAGCTCCAATATTCTAGGCCTTATGTCCACCACCTTTGACACGTGTCCTTTGCACTCTTCATATAATTGCTTCACCAACTGTTGAACCTCTTCCTCTCGAATTCTTGCAAACATGGCAAGACGGTTGGTAGATAACAGTTCAACTGTTATTAAACGGCGAAGGTTGCGCCAATGATCGCCATAGGAAGCGAATCCCACTGATTTATGATTGTAGTTGAGGTGTTTCCCGGCAAGGCTGTGAGGACGGTTTGCAAAAGTGATATCGTTCTTGGAAAGGCATTCTTCTACTGCAGAAGGTGATGACACGACGAGGACATTTTTGGTTCCAAGGTGGAGAAGAAATATGTGGCCATATTTCTCTGTGAGATTATGCAGACTTCTGTGTAGAGGTTCTTTTATCAGATGAAGATGACCTATAACTGGTAAAGCAGGTGGGCTAGGTGGGAGGTTTCTATGCTTGGCTTGTCTCTTTAGTACATATTTAGAGAAAAAGAGAAAAAGAAAGATGAGAAATATTGAAGTGGGTATTGGCCACCCAGGAACTTCTTCCATTGGGAGAAAAACAGCGTTGGCTGTTTGCAATTTGTGCCATGTACACGCCTATATATTGGTATTATTAAATGATTGAAATTAAAATAATGAAGGTTGTTGATGCTGGGATCTTTGATCCATTAGGGTTTTTTAACATTTTAATATACCAATTTATATTTCATTTTCATTCATGCTATTTACCAACGAGGGTTGTTGACTGACGCGAGGGGACTCAGAGGCACGACTCCGCCCACGTCAATCACAAATATTTGTGTGTTAACTGATTTTAATTTTGAAAATTCATTTGATTATATTCGATGTTCCCGGATCACCAGGTTGTCCCAATCCGAGCAAAATGTAGGATTAACTAACTGTCTCATCTCAACTAATCCATATATAATAATTTTATTTCGAGTCATGGATCGACAAGCTGTCCGAGGCAAAATGACCCAAACAAAATATTTCGGACTAACAAGCCGTAACTTAGTTAACTCTCATTTTAATTAATAGCAAAATGATATTATTTATTCTTTAGTTTTAAATTAATCCAAAATTAATAATTTTAACCAAAAAATTATAATTATTTGTTTATTTTTAATTATTTCTAAAATAATTTAAAATCACCATAATATCACAATCAAAATGATTCAAAAAATATAATGGGATTAATAAGCCATCACGACTCAACTTATTCCTCCTTTTACTATAAATATAACTTGTGATTTATTTTCATGATCAACTACATAATAATAATAATCAGATTTGCTAAAAATACGAAGGAACACTATTAATCAGATTGGCTAAAAATACGAAGGAAGAAGGGAAAAGAAAAACTTCAATGCATAAAAAAAACAAACCGAACCCAATCTAGTTGGAAATGTTGACGTTCGATCAATGGCTATAAGGTATTCGTCATATTACAATAAAATAAATAAATAAAGCAAAGTGTTATGTTGCCATCATTGATATAATGTAAAGAAAGCGAAATGAATTAAAAAAAGGTAACATTGCTTTGTGAGTGTACAAGTACATAGACCAAAAGCATCTGACAACATTGTAATGTTAAAATATTAAATCATTGAAATATGCAACATTGCATCGTGAATGTGTATGTAGCTAGACCAAAAGCTGAAGTTTGCTAACCTATAAAATATTAAAATATTCATTTCATTATAAGGTGGATGGTGTATTGCTTGTGTATATTTCTCAGTAAACAGCATAGCTACATCTGCAAGTGTGCTTCATCAAAAGGGAATATTTTGCATGTGATATTTTCTAATTTTAATCATGCTTTTAGCATTTGATGTTTCTGATACCTTAACGAAAAATATTGCACATTAATTAATTTTATCATACATCACAAAGACAACAACTAATATAATAAAAGGAAAACATTTTCTTATGTTACATGAGAATTCAACTCTTATGTTAGTGATCCTTTGATTTACGTGCAAATTTTTTCTTTTTTTAATAAATATAGGGTCCACCACTAGTTGAGTCACAACATGAAAATTGAATTCTCATGCAACATGAAAAAATTAAATCCCCATAATAAATTCATGCACCCAAGTTAGCAAGTGACCTCCTAATGACACATGCAACAAATAAAATAGACACAAATTCATGACCGCACATCACGTGGCTGAAATCAAGAGATAAAAAAAACTGATATAATATGGTTCAACTTTTTCCTTCAACATTCAAACTATGCTCCAGCGTATATATATAATATATGTTTAGGGTCCACCATTAAATGGGATCACAATATTTCTCCATATCATAGGTGTGTTCGGTAGATGTCATCTTGAAATATTGCTAGGTATTTGAAAGTGGGTAAGTGGTTTGTCCATGTTTGGTAGAGGTTATTTAAAAATCTGCCTAGCTAACCCATTTGTCTAGCAATTGAAATTTGTTGCAAAATTGGACCAAAAACATGGTGCTCAAATCTTACTTGGAGGGTAGTATTTGAGTGATAGCTAGCTAAGTGAAAAAGGTGAAAATGAGAGATGTCAAAACTACCCTTTGATGATTTCAACATTAGTTCTCATTAGGGTTATTTTGTAAAGTGTTATTTTATAATTTCAACCTAGTTTTCCATCAATATTTTATCTTCAACCAAACATAGATTCAGGAATTTCACTCGATTTTTCCGGTAATATTTTTCCCAACCAAACAAATTTTTTTTAACATTCCTATCTAACTAATTTTTCTTGCAGATCCCTAATAATCACATTTTCCTAGTAAAAAAAGAGTTCACTTGTACCAACACCCCCTTAGAGACTTCCATATCAATCAACAAGAGAGGCAATAATATTTTAACACAACAACAACTTCCAAGTCCTTAATCGAGTAAAGGTCCTCACGATGGTGATGGAAAAACTTGCAGCAGTTGACGGCGGGGTGTGATAGAGATTGCGTGAGCTTTGGACGATGTAGCACGGTGGTGGACAATCTTCCAATGGTGACCATGGCAAGGGATGAAACCTTGGATTTTTGGTATTTCATATTTTTGGAAGATTGTGATGAAGGAGGTTGTGGAGTTGATAGTAGTTGAAGATTGTAGAAATTTTTTAGATGCTTTCTGGTTTCCCTTCACTTTTTCAAAATCTCTTCATTTGTTTTCGAAGTCCTCCGCTCTTTTTTTGCTTCTTTTTTTTTTTCATGGAGCCTAACTCTTATATAAGAAAACATGAGCCTTTCCTCCTTGCGCCCAATGGATTTAAGGAAGAGTTGGATATTCCATGCATTCCAAGACACCCAAGCGTATCCGGTGTTTAATCTTCTCCAATTTTCATTTTAGTGCAATGCTCCTCTGCTTCAATATATTCATATTTGATCCTTTCTTATTTTATCTACCTAATATCCTCGTTCCCACTTCCCAGTAAAGTGTGTTATGCATACTAGTAAAATAAGTAGGCTTATATGCGGTGCCTTGCGTAAATGAAGAACCTTACTGTTGCAATGCCTTGTGCAGGAGTTATGTGACAATGAAGTTAAATAAAGGAAAAGATATCTAGGTGTGCAGCTAAAGTTGCTCAAGATTCAAGGAAAAAAATGAGAGACAATTTTATAATTCTTTTTATTTGGGATAAAATTTGTGCTCATAATTTATATTTAATTTTATTAGTTTTTTAATCTTTTTTAATATTTGGGACAAAATTAGGTGTTCACAGATTTAGATATCCAAGTCAAAAGTTATTGTCTTCCGAAATTTTACGGTATCGGGACTAACGAGATTGTGCCACGTGGCACAATCATATGAGTTCTCCAGGGGACGGGGCGTCACTCAATTGGGGAAAAAAATGAATGTGTGAATGATGTGGGGGTGATTCGCAGTGCCGCTAGGTAGGGCTGGCAATACGGGCCAGCCCGCCCCGACCCGCCCCGGCCCGCCACAGGCCAGCCTAAAATGGGCTGGCCCGCCCCGGCCCGTTTTGACAAAATGGGTTGAATTGAGCAACCCAACCCATTTTATGAGTTGGTTGGCGGGCTACGGGCCAGCCCGCCTAAAATAAAAAAATATATAAAAATATAAAAATTAAATACAAAAAATTAAATTCTGCATAAAAACACATTTTTTTTTTGCATAAAAGCATATAAAAATCTGCATAAAATCCTAATGTACTTATGAAACCAAGAAGATCAGTGTTTAATAATCTACATATAAATATGCATCTTTCAATTCAGAAATAATAATAAAAATTAAAATCATATCAAGGTAAAACAGAATAACAAAACAAGTAACAAAGTGTTGTATGAGTAGTCCACAACAATGCGAAAAAGCCACTTGCATGCAGAGAAATCTAGGGCACGAAATTACATAATAATTGGGTAACCTAAAAAAAGGGGGGCTTGGCGGGCTAGCCCGCCCCGTGACGGGTCGAGCCCGACGGGCTGGTGGGTTTGGCGGGGCGGGTTTGGCGGGCTGGTGGGTTGATAAACTCAACCCAGCCCGCCCTGTTTGGTGGGCGGGGCGGGCCAGCCCGACGGGCTCAACCCATTTTGCCAGCCCTACCGCTAGGTCCCTCTCGCATCACTTAATGACCGCATTGATAAATATCGTGAATCGAATACCAACTTGAAAAATTAAACGGGTAAAAACCCCAAATGGGTCATAGAGCCGTTGATGCTGGATAAGATTGTGGTTGAGGAAAATATATTAAGTGATATCTATGAATCACTGATATTGACATGACATTTTTGATACGTTTCTAATACGGGATGTTGATCCATTACTATTTCAATACAGATACATTTTTGTATTAAATAATATTTTTAATATAAAAAAGGTATGTTTCTAGGGGTGGTAAACGAGCCAGGGGCCTTTGGCTCGGCTCGTAAAGGCCTGAGCTCGTTTAATAAAAGCTCGTGTTGGAACCAGGCTTGGACTTGTATAAAAGCTCGTTTAATAAAAAGGCCTAAGGCTCTAATTCATAAGCTCGGCCTTAGAGCCTCCCAGGCTAGCCTAGTCTATAAATATTTTTTTATATTTTTTATACTACTTGTAATAACTCTCTCTCTCATCAATTTATTTCACCCCATTTTATTGGTTTAACAGACTTTTTGAATGATTTTGTTCTATATTATGCTATTTGGATATATATTGAATTTATGTATATTTATGGAATTACTAATGTTGTTCTATATTATCCTTCATCCTCCTTCACACAAACAAACCCACAAAAACTCATTCGTTCCACTGTACACTGCTTGTTTGTATCAATTTATTTTTTATTTTTTATTTTTGTTGGCACTTTTTTTTATAATGGGCTAAGATAATATAACTTGTTATCTACCTTCTCTCACTTTAATTTTTATTTATTTATTGTAGACTTTGAAAATTATTGCTGCAAATTGGAAGCTAAGGTTTCTATCTGGAAATTGATTTTTTGTGGAATTTTGTTCTCTTATTTTTATTCTTTAACATGCTAACAGGCTTCACACAGGCTTTTATTTTTTGTAAATAAACCAGGCCACAGGCCAATATTATATTTGTGACAGGTAACGGGCTAAGGCCAGTCAAACACGTTTAATTACAGGCTTGACCCGTTAAGATCAAAGCTCGGCTCGGCTCGGCCCGTTAACACCTCTATATGTCACAATGACAAAATATAATAAAAAAATCATAAAAACAAATGATAGATTATCCGTATACAATTAAATCGTGTCAAATTTCAAGATATCATATTTGGGGTTGGTTATGTGATTTTTTTTCAAAAACACAAAATATCGACTTAGTCACATTATTTAGCCCATTAATCAGGATGATTGACCGTACCGCCACTTTTAATAATATAAAACACTTGAATACCATGTATCTAATCTTTTTTAAACTACCATCGCTCCGAAGTTGCTATGCGATATAGCGACTATAAACAAAACACATGACACGTTTTCAATGGTCAACAATGCCTAAGGAGCCTGTCCAACCAAAGTCGCTACACGGTGTAGTGACTTTAGGTTAGTCTTTGACGCGTGGCATTTTGTTTTTCCAAAATCGCTTTATTAGATAGCGACTTTTTTTTTTTTCCTAACCGAGGTGGCTACGTAGTGTAGCTACTTTGGTTTTTCTAAATAAAATATTAAAATATCATTTATCCTAATAATAAAATACTTTGGTTTGTATTTTTCTCTCACCAAAGTCTCTACTTTTTTTTTTATAATTTTATTTTTAAATAATACATGTCAATCAATTTTAGAATACTAATTATCCTATAATTTACCTAATATATTCATATAAGAAAAATAATACATGTCAACTAACCTATGGTTTAATCCCTATACAAATAAAAATAATAAAATATTATTTATCTTACTACTTCAACCCGGACCGACTCGGTTAGGTCGACCCGGGAACCGGTAAACCGGTCATATAACCGGTCCGATTGAAGCAACGGACCGATCATGCATCAAAACCGGTGTGACCCGGTCCGACCCGGCCGGTTTTCATGAAAACCGGTGACCCGATTAACTGATGACTCGGCCCGGTCATAAGAAAAAATTCAAAAAAAATTTCAAAAAAATAAAATCAATCACAATGAACATATTTGAATGTTTTTTCACTTATTGACTTACATAAGTTATGTATTTACAATACTAATATTATCTCAATTATATACTACGCATAAAAATTTGATTTAATTTATAGTTAGAGATATAATTTTCTGAACTTAAAGCCCCGTATCACGATCATTATACTTTTGTTTGATCCTTTATTGGATAATAATATGTGATTCATTATTTTTTATATTAAAATATTTGAGATTTTAATAATTTTTTTTAGATATTTGAGTATGTTTATAATTTTTTAATATAAATTATAAAATTGTATATAATTACCGGGTGATGCAGTTGAACCAGTAACCCATTGGTTGAAATATTGACCCAGTGACCCAGTACCTCGACCGGGTCAATGACCGGTCCAATTTTAATAACATTGATTCAAGTCCCGAAATAAATTAGCTTTCAAGGAGCTGGCACACGCTCCAACACACTTCATCTTCCCCGGAGAGTGAAGCCCATTTGCAGAGACTTCCAGTGGAGTGTGAGGGAGTGTCCGCCTCTATTTTTGCGCGATTCAACTGTCATTTGACTCGATTTTTCGTTTTGAATCTTTATATGGTCTCAGATTTTCGATCGGAGGTCAGATTCATCAGGAACAAGTACAAAACATCAGTGAATCTCTTCTATTTGCATCTTCTTGGTCTTCTTTCATTACAATTTTGTAATACAACGAATATATATATAAAATTGAAATAAAAAAATCAAGGAGTAAACCTAATCATAAGGGATTAGCCTCCTTGTTACAACCCAAGAAAATATAACCAAATCTCTACCATGGATTAAAGCCAAAAATAAAACAAAAAGCATCGATTTTTATAAAAAAAAAAAATATAAAGGATACACATGCCAATATATAATAACAAATATAAAATCCTAGGTCCATATTTCATGAAGCTAACTAATTACGTGAATACTGTAAATCAAAAAACTGATTCACATCAAAATACCTAATCCGGCTCTGATACCAATTGTTGGAGCAATTGGGTCTACGGAAACATTTAGACCATTGTGATTTGGGGTGCGATAGATCATCGTTGTTTTATGTTTACTTTTTGTTGCGCAGATCTGTGCAGTATCTCCTCATATTTGATTCCTCTTCAAGAACCCCTCTCCTCTGCACGAACAATCTCCTTGAGGCTAACTAGTGGTAGATCTTCCAGACTATCTCTCAAAGGAGAATAGGGCTGGTGTGTGGACACTCTCTTTTCAAGGAGATGAACTTACCTCAATCAATGCAACCACCAAGTGAATACCTTAAGAAGCTGATGACTATAAATGTAGAATATACGTGGGTTCCAAAAAATCCTAACCTTAAGCTAAATGTGTTCTAGATTTATTGGGCTCTTCTTATACACTTGGTCCTATTGAACTTTTGTGAAAAAGCAAAACCCAACATATGCGAAAGAGCAAAACTCAACATATGCATCAGTACAAGACTTAAATTCAAAAAATAAATAGCTTTATGGGGTTTACTTTGTCACGCTGCTGGGAAGAAGTAATATTTCTTGCAGACTTATGTATTTGATAGGCCCGCAATTTATAAAAAAAGAGGGCTCAAAAATTAAATTGTTAATAAAAAAATTGTTTTCCTTTCATGCAACATAACATATACATTTCCCTAGATTTATTATTTGAAGTCAAGATTCAATTTAATTACTCATCAGAATAACACCTTTCATTAGTATAAAATTCTGGTTCCCTTTCTTGCTTAGGAAATACAAACACCACGGGGCATAGACACCCCTGAAATATCAGCTAGCAACAGGTGGACTAAATCAGTAGGAAGTGATTGCCATTCGTGAAAGATAATGTGATGGTGTTAATTTGGGACCAATCATTGTTTGGGTAGCATGGAGTTTTGTTCATTTGGGACCAATCCTATTGTCTTCTGCTGTTCTCTCCTCTACCATTTTGAATATTCTCTATATAGTTGATTTTATGGCTATTAACGTTGGGTCAAGTGAAATGCTCTACAAACAGTTACTTTTTACTCCAAGACCATTACATCCATGTTGTGATCATGAAAATATATTTCCATTTAATTTCTAAAACTTGGATACATCACTCCAAAAGTTAGTTCAGAGGGTGTGTGTGACTATATATCTCAACACGTGATGCAACAGGCACAACCTACCTGTGCGTGCTAAGAGAGTCCACAAGAGAAAGTGGGGGACGGCGATGCTTTAATACCATGTAAAGAATCTTAGGATACACTACCCCAAATGCTAGCTCAGAGTGTAGGAGTGCCCAAGGCCTTATAAACTCCATATTAATTGCACATACAATCAATGTGGGACTATGTATCTCAACAATTTCTTTGTTGATACTATACTCTTACTCTAAGGACATATTTTGTTGTTAATGTAAACCCATGATTGAAGCCATATGTGAAGAAGTGAATTATCTTGTTGGGGGAAACAAGCTCAATCCATGTTCTTGAAGGCGGAACAAATATTGGGTAGTCCTGCTGTATATACATCCCTTCAAAAAAAAGGTAAAATATTGAGATTCAGAGAAAAATAAAAATAAAAAATTTAATTTTAATGATATAAAAAATTTCCATTAAAAAAAAAGGACCAACAATTAGTACCCAGAATTTGTTCCTTGACGCGGTAGGACAGTCCCAATTCGTTGTGGCCCACTCCAACTCCTTTTCAAAAAATTAAGATATTAATTAAATATCAGTGATAGATGCTAAGTATGCCCATTCCCTACCAATGTTTTGGGCTTAATTGTATTTTCAATTCCTTTTGTTATGGGCAGGGATATGGCTAAGCACCATTTTGGTCCACCGATACTTTTTTGTTTAAATTTAATTAATATCTTAATTTTTATTGTTCTAATCAGGTCTTTTTGTTTGTCTTTTTACTCTTAAATTTCCAAATCCTAGTTTTCTACTCAAATAATTAAGATTTTATGACAAAATTAAGATGGAAAGTAATTTGAACAGTTTAGAATATAGCATTTAAAATGGTTGAATTAGTTCAGCTTTGTTGCTACTTTCGGCAAGTGCACCGATCGTACAAGTAATAAAGTGAATAAGTAAGATATCGTTCCCACGAGGATTAAACTCAAGCACCGATTCGCTATCGTTAATTTAGTTGAACTAATAAAAAGGAAGTAACGTAGTTTGTGTGTTGAAAAAGATTGATAACATGTAATTAAAGCTCTGAATGTAAAATGAATAACGGAAAATAAATGATAGAATTAACTAAGAAAATAAACGTAGTCAGGGTTCTGACTTCTCCTAATCTCCTCAATACGTTATGAATCAACTTGTTAAGAACCTGCTCTTAATGTATTGCCAATCGAACCTATCTAAGTTACTTAGGGCTCAATTCCTTGTTACCCTAACCTATGTAAACTTGGAAGAACTCTAGTTCCCCGATTATTCCCCAAGAAGACATGCATTAAAATTAAGGATCATAGGATTGCATAACTACCTTGTGTCTATTCCTATTCCTATTCCTAGACCACAAGGGTTATGATAAATTCATCGGATAGAGGTTCATGCACCAACATTCCTGTTGCCATACAATTCCCAAGGGTCATTCCATAAGGAGCAAACTCATAGAAAGCAATGAACACAGATGAATTTATTCAAATATAAAAAGAGAAGAATTCATAACAATTAATTCATAACATAATGATTTAATTAGGTTCCATCATCCCTAACTACAGAGAAACTAGCCAGACATGGCGAAATCAAACATAAAAATAACTATAAAAGCTTCCCCAAACTCCATTGGTGATTGGTGAATCTTTAACAGCTCCAGTGATGCACTGACTCCGATCTGTCTTCGCCGCTTCCAAGCATGTATCCGAGACTCCAAGGATCTCCAAGTGTTTTTCAGTGTGAAGTAGTGAGTAACTCTGGACCTTAGATGCCTTTTTAAAGGTGTAGAATTCGCACCTTTTGTAGAATATGCCAATTTGGAACAAACTATATTCCTTGGGCGCTTAAGCCCCCGTTGGGCGCTTAAGCCGCCTAAGGCAGTAGGCTTTTCTTCATGTTGCGCGCTTAAGCGCGCTGCAGGGCGCTTAAGCGCGCTCTTCGTGCTGGAAATTCTTGTTTGTGGCGCGCTTAAGCGCGCTGGAGGGCGCTTAAGCGCGCAGAGGCAGAGGCTGAATACGTTTCTAGGGCGCTTAAGCGCGCTGGAGGGCGCTTAAGCGCGCAGAGGCAGGAGCTGAATGTGCTTTTCGGGGGCTTAAGCCTCCATTGGGGGCTTAAGCTCCCTCTTCCAACAACCTGATAAGATGGAATCTTCTTTGTTTTGATCTTCATTCCCTTGGTTGTTGTCTTCGTCTTTATCCAATCTTCCTCTGAATCCTCTTTTTCCAACAAAACCTTTTAAAATATCAAGAATTTGATTTAATTAGTTGAATTTCAACTAATGATCATAATTACCATTTTAACCTTAGTTTCAACTTGTTTAACTGAATAATTCATATTACTTTAGTCTCTAAAACAAGATAAACTGGAGGTTTATCAAACAATTCCCAGATTTGAACATTGCTGTCCCCAGCAATTTAAATAGAATAATACTTATGGGAACTCTTGAAGACGGCTAATCATGCTTAGTGAATCATTAACAGAAATTGGTTGATGGTGATACATCAGAATATTCAGATTCATAAACAATATCAATGCTACGTCAATTCAAACCACATTAATACTCCATCAGTCATCAAATCATAACTTGAGTTCTCAATATAAAGAGTAGTTTAATTCCAAGTTCACAACACCCTCTCACTGGAATTTTTATTTATTCACTCTAACTCAAGTATTTGAGGGGTGTGTGTTTCTCTCTTTCTTCACTGAATTAACACTAGCATAAGCTTGTTCATATTCTCACTCTTCAGAGTCTACTTGGTATGTCAAAGTCAATCAAGTGGTCTTTATTCAGGTTATAGCGTGGCTTAGGTAAAAGGAAGGAAGTATCTGGGTGAATGGCTTAAGATCACTGATCAAAATTCAATTTCTTTAAAAGAGGAACTTTATCATAACTTTCTAATAACAATTTTCTTTGTTGAGTCTTTTCTTCTTTCTTTCATTCACTTACTCATATTTATGAGTCTTTTTCTTTCCTTTTTCCTTTTTCATTCACTTCAACACCTTGTGGCATTTTTCCCTTTTCTCTATACACTGAGAATTTGAAGTTCATACTTTTTTGTTGTTTCAATTCATTCTTGTTCCTCATTGAATTTATTTAAAAATCAATCAGTTCAGGTGAGGATGTGTGTGGGATGGCTTTTTATTAATGTGTCGATGAATAATCAGGCTAAAGCTCAAAGGGTTTATTCTAAGAATACTTTCAGGTTGGCTATTTGGCTATTTTGGCTTTTGAAACAACTGCCTCTATCATTTTGACAATCACATACCATTTCCAAGGAGAAACAAAACAAGCTCTAGAGTGCTTCAAACAATGAAGTTCACACCACAAAAATTTATTCTGTTTAAGCTCAAAGGCTCACGGCTAGGGGTGCGAACTTCTTTTTCTACTCTCTATTTGATTCCTTGGTTATTTTTTTCTTATTCTGGTGAGTTATTAAGCATGCTTGAGTGACGCTCATTAAAAATAATTTATTTATCATCATTCTTAATATCAACTAACAACCAATTCCATATAATAATTCACTATTCATGTCAAACACCATGGACTTAAAGTTTCACTAATTAAAATAAGGATGAGGTCCTAGAAATCTCAATATCAACATACTAATATTTATTCAAAGTAATACTACATATAATATAAAAACTAATAAGGAACTCCCCTGAAACTGCATTCGTCATGTGAAACTCATGATATTCTCCTTCCAACCATGTGAAGTGTGTGGTCTGATGCTTGCATAGTACCCATTCCCAGATTTAAATCTTGCTGTCCTCAGCAATAAATTTAAATCTAAAAGAATCTAAGCAAGAATCAGAAAGGATATATCTACTGTATTCTGCACACATACCACAGATAGAGAACATGTCAGCAGTTCAAAATCCAACAAAATCAATTAACCCAAGGGAAGTTGCAAAAAGTCATCAATGTGCTTAAAACATCAAAACAAAAAGAAAACATCAAAACATCAAAACATAATATAAATCTGAAACTGATATGGAATCAGTCCTCCTCCATATCAGTGATGGGTGAATCTTGCTGCGCCACAGCATCAGCTCCATCAAAAACAGCAGCAAAATTATCAGTGCCCTGTGTAATGTCAGCAGTCAAGTCAGCCTGAGTGTCATCTTCAGCAGCTGCATGAGAGGGATCCTGTCCTGCTGTCTCCTCATCAGATCCGGTGTATGGAGGGTACTGAAATGGAGATGCCTGGATGTCACGCTGTCGGCATAGCTCCATTATCTGCGTGCTCACATACTCCTGAAATGCCACCTGTCGGCCTTGAGAATATCGGGCTCTTCGTTGCATGGATTCCTGCTGGCGCTGCATAGTCTGCACTGTTTCCCATATAGCAGGAATGGTCGGCTGTTTGGCTCGTTGGACTGGTGCGGATGGTGGTACTGGTAATGCTGGAGAAACTGGAGGAGTAGATGGAAGACCCATGTTGGAGCGAATGAGAACAGCATCAATCGGGGGGCACACTTCCACAAGCTTGTGCTCAGTAGGGATTTCAACTCCGGCTTGTAGACATAGGGTTTGAATCAAGGAACTGTGAGCAATGGCAGCCTTGGCAGATGTCTGATGAGCAAAATCATAGATGCCATCTGCTAGGATCTCCGGTAGATCCACTGTGCCCCCAGTCATAATAGTGTGAATCAGGGCGGCTCTCTTCACTTGCACCTCCGAAGTGTGAGTGGTAGGCAAGATGTTGTTGATGATGAATTGGAACCAAACCTTGGCTTCTGGTTTTAGCTGGTGAAGACGCAACAGTTTGGGGCGGATGTTGTTTTTCATCATCTCCCACCTCTCTCCTGGAAGGGCAATAGTTTCCAGAATTGGGGCAGCCTCTTCCACGGGGTCCCATGTGATGTAATCTGGGTCGCTTCTGGCCGGTCCGTACTCAATCTCTTTGAGCAACTGTCGGTAATCACATCTCACCCCAGGAGTATGGTGAGCTGTCCTCAATAATGCTTGCAGTGTCTCGGCATCATACCATATGTCTTTCCCTCTCACATAACTTTTGTAAACTCTGTTCGCTCCTTGATTGGCCATGTAAGCATTAGTGTAGAACTCCTTGCATATGGATCCGGAGCTATCAGTCAGCGATATGGCATATGCTCTCCACCTTCTCCGGACTAAGTTGTTGTACAAGTCTGGATACTCCCCCTGTTCGAGGAGCATTTTCCTTTCTCGTATCACTGGCTTAGCAGCCACCATTTTGTATCGCTCCTCATGTTCCGCAGTGAGAAACCTGTGTGAGTCGAACTCTGCAGGGGGAGCCGAAGAACCAGATGTGCCTCCGGTGCCCTTTGTTTTCCTTGTCCTCTTTCCCAAATGCTTGTCTTTTGGTGCCATTCCTGAAAAACAGAAGAGTTTCCAATGGAGAATAAAATTTTTCCAAACAATTGTACCTCCCAACAAAACAATTCCCAGATTTAACTCAGAATCAATTCTGAAATAACACGTAAATGCATAAAACAGGGCATACAAATTTCGAAACAGGGCATATCTCCATCCAAGGTGTTCCTTCTAATCATAGTGAAATTCAAAATGAAGTATATTTATATCAATGTGCTCAGTAGACAGAAAGTGACACCATCCGAAAACCACTAGTAAAATCACAATTTGTTTTTTTTTTAAACAGAGTATACCCTTCAACATTCTTTCATGTGATAAACATCTTCCACATGACTTACATTCTATAATGACAGCATGTATACCTTTGTAATAATGGCAATAATTTCCCAGCAAATAAAATCTCAATTCATTAGAGAACCCTTATTTGGAAGTATGCACACACCGAACCAAACAACATATGCAAGAGCATGTAGTCAACTATCAATGACAAATACGTACAAGCATTGATTAAGAACTGCAAGAAAAGAAAAAAAAAAGAACATTTCTTTATATCTATTCAAGCATTTCTTCGAATAGTTTGTGTGCTATATTTGTGGAAGAGGATTGTGATGAAAAATTATTTTTTTCACAAGCGTGTCCATCAAAGCAACACAACAAATTATCAAACAATGCAAGAGAAATCAAGAATGCAAAGATAAAGGGTGAGATACATACCTGTAGTGTTGGCTGTGGTGAAGAGAGAAGAAGAGTATGTGGAAATGGTGACCGGAGTTGTTGTGAGAGTTGTGATGGAGAGAAAGATTGAGATGTTTAATAGAATGAAGAAGATGAAAAAGTTTTAAGGAGAGTGAGGGAGATAGAAAGGTGATGTAGGTGAAAGGGTGAGGGAGTGGAAGGTTTTAGGGGTAATGGGGAATGTGAAGAGTGAGGGTGAAAAGGTGTGAGAAAGTGAGAGTGAGGGAAATGGAAAGGTTTGGGTGTTTATAAAAATTCTGTCTGATGAAGCGCGCTCAGGCAGTGTGTTGTGCACGTTTAAAGCGCGCTGAAGCGCGCTGTTGCGCGCTTAGGCGCGATAGGGCAGTGCCCGTTGGCCTTCCGGAGCGCGCTGCAGCGCGATGTTGCGCGCTTAAGCGCGCTTGGGCAGTGACTTTTGGCCTTCACTGGCGCGCTTAAGCCGCCAGTTCCGCGCTTAAGCGCGATGAGGCAGAGGCTTTTGGCCTTCTGCCTTCTTTGGAGCGCGCTTAAGCTCCCTATTGCGCGCTTAAGCGCGCTGGGGCAGAGGAAAAGTTCTTTTTGCCTGGTTGAGCGCGCTGAAGCGCGCTCTTTCGCGCTTAAGCGCGCTGAGGCAGAGGCTTTTGCCTGTTGTTTCGTGGAGCGCGCTTAGGCGCGCTAAGGCAGAAAAAAGAGTACTCTATTCTTGCACAATTAAATAAAACAAGCGTTGTGTACCTGTGCAATCTTCATTTCCTGTTTCCATCTGTAAGGTCATCGTGCCACTTGATCATTGATCCCAAGGCTTTTTATATTTTACGAATTTAAACTAATCTACTAAAATTTAAAACGGTTGGGTTGCCTCCCACAAGCGCTTGTTTTTCGTCACGAGCCTGACGTACCTTCCTTACGTTTCTACTAGGGCAACAGTTGCTGTCCCTCTGTCAATTTCACCGCCGAGGTAGGGCTTCAATCGCTGCCCATTTACCTTAAAACTTCTCTCAGAATCAAGTGGACTGATTTCCACTGTACCATACGGACGAATTTCTTTTACCAAAAATGGTCCTGACCATCTAGATTTGAGTTTTCCCGGAAAAAGTCTCAACCGGGAATTGTAGAGCAATACTTGCTGGCCAACCTTGAAGTCTCTTCCTAAGATTTTTCTGTCATGCCACTTCTTGGTTTTCTCCTTATATAAGCTTGCACTTTCGTAGGCGGACAATCTGAACTCGTCTAACTCG